>OX451348.1:0-25389 GCA_949629155.1 Myopa testacea | reverse complement strand
CAGAGACAATTGACCCTTTAAAGGACAATATTCGTAAAGCCATTGGTGAAATACAGCTGCACACAATCGATAATATGCTTAAAAATTGGACCGATCGTGTAGGCTACTGCATGGCCAGCCGAGGCAGCCATTTGAATGAAATTATTTTTCATTATTAACCGGAAGGACTGTACTTTCAAATAAAAAAAGAAATTTGAGAAAATATACACTAGTTTTTTTTTATAGCATTTTCAAAAAAAAAAGTTATTTGGCGGACCATGTATAATTTTTAAGTTTAGCGCACACTATATATACAGCGAGAATTTGGTTAATCGATTAAAACTCAATTCTAGTTTGTAGATGGGACACTTGGCTATCATAATAAAGTGAGAGTTACTGCCGCCGTTCACACCAATTAATTTAAAAATTCGATAACCCCTAATTTTTCAATTATATCCATAGTCAATTTTTGTAGGATAAAACTAACCCATCTCACGACAAACATCTTTACTAGGATAAAACTAACCTATCTCAAAACGAACGTTATTAGTTGGATAAAACTAACCCATCTCAATAACCGAAAATTGAAAAATGAATAAAATTATTACAAAATAGTGCTCGAAAAATTGAAAAATGATTAAAATTATTAAAAAATAGTGCTCGAAAATTGAAAAATGATTAAAATTATTGAAAAATAGTGCTCGAAAAATGAAAAATGAATAAAATTATTAAAAAATAGTGCTCGAAAAATTGAAAAATGAATAAAATTATTAAAAAATAGTGCTCGAAAATTAAAAAATGATTAAAATTATTAAACAATAGTGCTCGAAAATTGAAAAATTATTAAAATTATTAAAAAATAGTGCTCGAAAATTAAAAAATGATTAAAATTATTAAACAATAGTGCTCGAAAATTGAAAAATTATTAAAATTATTAAACAATAGTGCTCGAAAATTGAAAAATTATTAAAATTATTAAAAAATAGTGCTCGAAAATTGAAAAATTATTAAAATTATTAAAAAATAGTGCTCGAAAATTGAAAAATGAATAAAATTATTAAACAATAGTGCTCGAAAATTGAAAAATTATTAAAATTATTAAAAAATAGTGCTCGAAAATTGAAAAATGAATAAAATTATTAAACAATAGTGCTCGAAAATTGAAAAATTATTAAAATTATTAAAAAATAGTGCTCGAAAATTGAAAAATTATTAAAATTATTAAAAAATAGTGCTTGAAAAATTGAAAAATTATTAAAATTATTAAAAAATAGTGCTCGAAAATAGAAAAATGATTAAAATTATTAAAAAATAGTGCTCGAAAATTGAAAAATGAATAAAATTATTAAAAAAAGAATACTTCAAAATTTCCAAATTTATCAGAATCGCATACTATGCGATTTTTTTGAAAATTATTAAAAAATAGTGCTCGAAAATTGATTAAAATTATTAAAAAATAATACTGGAAAACTTAAAAATGACCAATGATGGTCAATGGTGAACTCCATGTAGGCTTTCGCCAAACACTTCTATGCAACCAATCTCTATGTATTATTGTATATTTTTGTTTCTTTTATGTATTGCATGTTTATATGCATTGTATGTCAATGGTGGTCAATGGTGACTCCATGTAGGCTTTCGCCAAACACTTCTATGCCAACCATTGAAAAATGATTAAAATTATTAAAAAATAATACTGGAAAACTTAAAAATGACCAATGATGGTCAATGGTGAACTCCATGTAGGCTTTCGCCAAACACTTCTATGCAACCAATCTCTATGTATTATTGTATATTTTTGTTTCTTTTATGTATTGCATGTTTATATGCATTGTATGTCAATGGTGGTCAATGGTGACTCCATGTAGGCTTTCGCCAAACACTTCTATGCAAACCATTGAAAAATGATTAAAATTATTAAAAAATAATACTGGAAAACTTAAAAATGACCAATGATGGTCAATGGTGAACTCCATGTAGGCTTTCGCCAAACACTTCTATGCCAACCATTCTCTATGTATTATTGTATATTTTTGTTTCTTTTATGTATTGCATGTTTATATGCATTGTATGTCAATGGTGGTCAATGGTGACTCCATGTAGGCTTTCGCCAAACACTTCTATGCCAACCATTGAAAAATGATTAAAATTATTAAAAAATAATACTGGAAAACTTAAAAATGACCAATGATGGTCAATGGTGAACTCCATGTAGGCTTTCGCCAAACACTTCTATGCCAACCATTCTCTATGTATTATTGTATATTTTTGTTTCTTTTATGTATTGCATGTTTATATGCATTGTATGTCAATGGTGGTCAATGGTGACTCCATGTAGGCTTTCGCCAAACACTTCTATGCCAACCATTGAAAAATGATTAAAATTATTAAAAAATAATACTGGAAAACTTAAAAATGACCAATGATGGTCAATGGTGAACTCCATGTAGGCTTTCGCCAAACACTTCTATGCCAACCATTCTCTATGTATTATTGTATATTTTTGTTTCTTTTATGTATTGCATGTTTATATGCATTGTATGTCAATGGTGGTCAATGGTGACTCCATGTAGGCTTTCGCCAAACACTTCTATGCCAACCATTGAAAAATGATTAAAATTATTAAAAAATAATACTGGAAAACTTAAAAATGACCAATGATGGTCAATGGTGAACTCCATGTAGGCTTTCGCCAAACACTTCTATGCCAACCATTCTCTATGTATTATTGTATATTTTTGTTTCTTTTATGTATTGCATGTTTATATGCATTGTATGTATATATATATATATATAATATTATTATATATTATAAAAATATAAATAATATTTAATATATCTTTTAATTTATATATAAATAATTCGTATATAACGAATCATCAAGCTAAGGATGAGCTTCAGTGGATCGCAGTATGGCAGCTGCTCTACCACTTACAACACCTTGCCCGTTACAAAAGTCGTTTACAATTGATTCTAGGCATTGTCATTGTATTAAATAATGTTTTAACAATTAACTAGCGCGGCATTCAGGTGATATTTAATCCTCCCAAATTTGCTATGTTAATTGAAACATTGGCATCACATACATTGTCGTTTACATATTAAATATATAAACTTTAAATGGTTTAGAAGCCATACAAAGCAATTGCCCCATTTTTATCATTGCAGTCCAGCACGGATACGACCTTAGAGGCGTTCAGGCATAATCCAACGGACGTAGCGTCATACCACTGTTCGCTCGAACAAGTATTGTGCCATTGGTCCGTACCTGCGGTTCCTCTCGTACTACGCAGGAATGCTGTCGCAACAATTTTAGTCATCAGTAGGATAAAACTAACCTGTCTCACGACGGTCTAAACCCAGCTCACGTTCCCTTGCATGGGTGAACAATCCAACGCTTGGTGAATTTTGCTTCACAATGATAGGAAGAGCCGACATCGAAGGATCAAAAAGCGACGTCGCTATGAACGCTTGGCCGCCACAAGCCAGTTATCCCTTTGGTAACTTTTCTGACACCTCTTGTTAAAAACTCTTTAAACCAAAAGGATCGATAGGCCGAGCTTTTGCTGTCTCTGTGTGTACTGAACACCGAGATCAAGTCAGCATTTGCCCTTTTGCTCTATGTGTGGTTTCTGTCCGCACTGAGCTGGCCTTGGGACACCTCCGTTATTATTTGAGAGATGTACCGCCCCAGTCAAACTCCCCACCTGACAATGTCCTTGAATTGGATCATATCTGAGTGTTGGAGTTATACCAAATTTAAATTATTAACAATAATCATCAAGAAAATGACTATCATTTTTATTAGAATTTGTTTACAATTATATAACAAACTCGTGATACTTTGATCAAGAAGCTTGCATCAAGACCCAATACCATAAGATATATATAAAATATATCCGTATAATGGCTAGGAAATGATACACGTTCCACTTAAATCAAGTAAGTAAGGAAACAATAAAAGTAGTGGTATTTCATTGTCGATAAAAACTAAAAGTTATTATCTCCCACTTATGCTACACCTCTTATGTTTCCTTACACTGTCAGACTAGAGTCAAGCTCAGGAGGGTCTTCTTTCCCCGCTGATCATTCCAAGCCCGTTCCCTTGGCTGTGGTTTCGCTAGATAGTAGATAGGGACAAATGAGTCAATGGCAATCGCCGAAGGCGATTGTCATAAAATTTACGTGGGTACCTGTCACCAAGACCCTACCCCACGGCATGTCCAACATGCTGGATCGTTTAAAGCTGATCAGGCACCTTGCAAGAAGACAAGTACCGATTTAAAGATTGCTTAAGGGCATTAATCTTAACCTTCGGTGGAGGCTTGAGGCACTATCTCAACCTCAGAGTTACACAATGTTGCGTGAAGCAATTGCTAACTCGCCAACCACAGCCACCACGATACTCCCACTACGGGGGCCTACGCCATGATCAGGCAGTGTGTGTACTAACACACACTGGGGCTCCTGATCCCCGTGGTACCGGTATATAGCCGCCGGGTGAGGCTTCGTAGCCGAGTCTACTACCAGTTAGGTTCCTTAACACCTTGGACTGGTAGCCGTGTGTCAGTCAGTTAAGCTGACAAGACAATGCAATTAAGACCAACACATACTCGGCTGTGCTAGCCTTGTCCCGGATTTAGCCAATACCCAGTAGGCATCGCGACCGAAGTCAAAACGACAAACCGCAGCCGAAGCAAAAAACAGTCATGACCAAGACCGAAGTCAAGGTACCCACTGGGCTTGCATTCTCCAAAGGGCAATTTAAAAAGTACTCAAGTATGGCCATCTGAAAATAGAAGACTGATTAGTATATTGCTGACATATATAATATATAATACAATAATAAAATTAGAATACACATGCATATATAAAGATACAAGCAACTAATCCCACGATTCCTCAAAAACCGGCTGCACCGCGTCTCTGGCTATCCTTTCTCTAATCTTTTTCCTAATGAAGATTAGCCTAGCAAATTTCTCAACATAAGAAGTATCTACTCTATCTAGCATAGTGCTAAAATTACATTCTGCTCCAGAGGAAGCAATACCTAACAAATCAGGGAATCTAACATCATCATAAAAGGGGCAGACGGACAGAACATGCTTCCAATCTTCTGGGTCAGTGCCACAGTCACATCTGGAGGTGCCGTGAAGGTTCCTCCTGAATAAAAATTCATTCAGTGAGCCGTGCCCTGTCAGAAGAAAGCCTAAGTAGAGGCCGAAGCCAAAATCTGTTCTAACAACAGCGAACGAGACCTTTGGGATAAAAGCATATGTGACCCTACCGTGCTCGCTTTTATCCCACCTATCTTGCCACCTAGCTATAACTTGTTCATACAACAAGTTCCTAATAAATCTATTACTTAACCCAGCCAAGTCACCGCTTGTGACCCAGTCATACTGGTCTAAGCTGATCCTCCGCTTAATTTTATACATAATGCTCTGTTTTTTGACCAGTAGGTCAAGCGGCGGAGCACCCAGTAACACCTGCATGGCCTCAGATGAAACTGTACGGCAAACCTGCAGGGCACCCAAGAGGAAAATCCTCTGACAGCTCATAAGCTTACTGATCGCATGTGGGCTCCGTAGAGCATCGCACCAAACCGGTGCACCAAACGTGGCACATGCAACAAACATACCCCGGTATATAACACGCATAGCGCGCTTACCAAGGCCCCAATCAACCTTGAGAATGCGTCGCACCAAGCTCACCATCATAGTAAGCTTGTCGCGCAGTGCACTAAGATGTGGCAAAAAGCACATTCTCTCACCAATGGTGATCCCCAAGTATTTAACGGACTTCTCATATCTTATTACGTTCCCTTCGCACCGGACAGACGGAAAATGGCCATTCAATTTGCCCTTAAGGAGCATCTGGACTGTTTTGTCCGAAGCGATGCTAACCCCCACTTCAGCGGACCACCGTGTGACAATAGCAAGGAGATTACAACCAGCCCGCTCAAGCTGTGCCCGCGAACCACCCTCCACCAAAAGCAGAAGGTCATCCGCATAAGCACAACACTTGGCATTGCCGTCCAGCCGCCTCAGGAGCGAATCCATCATGAGGTTCCATATAAATGGACCACAGATGGAGCCCTGCGGACAGCCACGAGCAACCTCCCGCCATGCAATTCCGCACTTACCAATAGTGCAAACCCTGCGCCCAGAGAAATAACTTCTCCAGAGCAAAGCCTCACGACAACCTAAATCTTCTATTTTTCTAAGAATGGTGCTCCAACTCAAATAGTCGAAGGCACCCCTAAAATCTACGAAAATACCTAAAACGTACTTGGCTGTTGACTCATGGACACACTTTTTGACGTACATCCATGCGTCATCAATGCCCCTGCCTTTCCTAAATCCATATTGATTTGGAGAAATTCCGTCCTCTAAGCTCCCCTCTAAACGCTCAACCATGATCCTCTCCAGCACTTTACCAAATACTGGGAGGAGGCTGATACCACGATAAGAACGAGGATTTGCCTTGTCCTTATCTGGCGACTTCAACAGGATAATTACTTTCGCTATCTTCCAGACATCCGGAAAATAGCCCCGTCTAACACAATTAGAGTATATTACTCGAAGGTATTCAGGAACAGCCTGCCATATGGATTTAACCATTTCCCCGGTTGTTCCATCCAGCCCAGGAGATTTTCTACATCTAATTGTTGAAACCCCATATTCTAATTCCCTATCAGTAAGGCTATCTGCTAAGGGAGCCACCCAGTCGCGTGGCTCATTCTGCTGCTCAGCAGGCGGAAAGAAGCCGCACAGGAGCGCTTCAGCACATTCGTTCCATGTTGTCAACATAACGTCTCCAACACGAATGCTGCTCATCTCCAAGCATTTCTTTTTACGGAAAAACTTGTACAAATCCCCCCAAGGATCATTTCGGTTTTTGACCGTAAAATTCCTCCAGTCACTCTCCTTAATCCTCACAATCATGGCTTTGTACTCAGCTGATGCCTGCCTATAGGCAGTCTTCAGACGAGTGACATCATCCGAATTGGATGACATGGCTTTCTGGAACTTCTTGCGAAGCTTCCGTACTTGCCTGCGCATAATTGTGAGTTCTCTTGACCACCACCTTACTTTTTTCTGGTTAACCTTACGGCACCTTTTAAAAAGTAAGTCATTTGTCTTCCGAACAGATTCATTCAGAAATGACACCTGCCTATCTATGCTTAAGGCAGAAAAATCTACGAGTGGAAGCGCCCTAAAAGTTTCAACAATGGTAAGACGGTACAGCTCCCAATCTGCCTCATTGGTCCTCCATCTTACGGTTTGTGTCGACTCAGTTACCGGGCGCCTACCTTTGACGGTAGCCTCTATGAAAATGAGGTTATGGTCGCTGATACTCCTGTCACCCTGAACATTCCACTCGAATTTGTACTTATTTTTTGCAGCCGCATTGCCAAAAGTGACGTCAATATCACTTCTGCCATTGCTTGTGCAGAACGTGTACCACTCTGATGGTTCATTCAGAGCGAAAAGATTTTTCCCCGCCAACCATTCCTCAACCACACGGCCGCGATGCCACCCCCGAGAACGGGCACGGACAATCGCTCTCTTACTATGCCACAATTCAGACGATGCATTTAAATCTGTCCCTATCAATAGTGGAGAACCTTCCGCTATCCTACACACAGAATCCATATATTCTAGATATGGATCTATATCCTCACTATACCTACAATATACGCTCGCTAGTATAAACCTACCAAAACTACCTTCTATACTGACACATACCCCCAGCTGGCCCGCATCCAAAAGAATGCTCTCTACACCCACGTCATCTATAACAATGGCCGCAGTGGCCCTAGAGTTGTGATAGCATCGCATATCTGCGGGTACACCAACAACTTTCTTTAAATTCGTATGACATGGTTCCTGCAGTAGAGCAATCCTTGCGCCAGAGTCCCTAATTTCTTTAGCTAAGCTACCCATGGTCGCTAGAGACCTCCCACAATTTAGTTGCAGTATCTTAATCATACCTAATGTCTAGAGCTTACTTTCGCGACAATCGCACAGTAGACCGGACAGACAGCACCAAGTGTGCTATGAGCAGCCGGCTTACCTTTGCCAGCACAGACCTTGCAATGTTCAGGCCTATTGCATGATTTAGCAATATGCCCATTTTCACCACAACGGCGGCAGCACATATCAGTGCTCGGACACTCAGACATTAAATGATTTAACTCTAAGCAGCGGTGGCAGCCATAGGTTGGCTTGAATTTTAAAATTCTGCATGCTTCCCAGCATGCAAAAATTTTACCCGCCTTCAGTAGGGCATTAACAATAAGGTCGCTGCCCTCCAGCACGACATTTTGTCTGCCCTCCGAACCAACCACCCATGGCTTACCAACCATTTTAACCTCTTCATGAAATTTTTCAAGGGTGAGCAATTCACTCAAATTCAGAGCATAGAGGCTCTCCATAAAATCTACACAAGAATTCCTCTTTGAGACACCCTGGACTACTACCTTAGGAAGTGGTTTCGCATTTTTGGCAGCAGACAGACCAACATCTCTAAACTTTTTGTTCTTAACTATTTTCCACATCTCCTCCTCAGAAGGAGTGCGGATAACTACTCCACCATCACGCAAAGGTTTAACCTCACTCACCTTCACTTGGAGTGAAGGTGCTACCTGCCCAAGAACCTTTGTCATAACATCCTTAGATGTTTCAGCCGCGTTATTACTCCTTACCACTAAGGAGTAAGTAACAGGAGGGACCTTGGCTTTCGGTGCCTGCGACTTCATTGGCTTAATAATCTTGCTCACGGCAGGGACTGCCTTTGCAGCAGGAGCTGCTTTTGCAGCTACAGCAGCGAAGCTGAGCCGATCACCCACAGTAGGTTTGGAGACAACAGACGGACCTATATTATTTCTGGCAGCATGAAATCCTATCGATTTCAACGCCTCCAAGCTACCTTTTAGTCTTTCATTTTCGGCGATGAGCCCCATGAGGATAACCTCATACTCACCCGTCAACCTTAACACATTCCTAGCTACTACTGGGTCTACACCCAGCTCAAAAACCTCCTTTATGATGTTCGATGAAATATTCTTCATCGAACCCACCAAGGCTTCTGCTCTGGCCGGAAGGCTGCGAGTTTCCTTCTTCAATTCAGACGGACAACCTACAACTACATTCTTCTGGACTGCAGCCTCCCTTGAACTATCCGCATTAGAAGAATTTGCCTTCTTTACTTTCTTCCGACGCACTACCTGAGAGCGATCCCGGTCAGTCTGGCCATCAGTGGTCGTGTCTTCCCCTTTTGATGACCTAGGTTTCATTCTCTTCAGAGGGACGCAGAGAGGCACCTTGAAGGATGCCGCACTTATATCCCTCATGCTCCCGCCAATGGAGACCTCATCTCCCGTCAGGTTGACGAGATTCTCCACTGAGCTTGATCCTACATCCCTAATTCTACCTCTCGGCTTAGCAGCCATGGCCAAGATTGACCAAAAGACACAAAAAATTCAATAAATTTAAAGTTCAAAATATACTAAGAAAAATTTAGTACAAATTACACCACAAAATTCGCAGTAGAATTTGAACGTATACTGCTCAAATGAAAGCAGCGCAGTCAGCAGCAAAACTCTGCCTATACGTCAAATAAAATGTTGCTAGCAACTGACAAAAGTGTTGCTATCAACAATGTTGCTATCAACAATGTTGCCAGCAACACCAAAAAATCCAAAAAATTGGACACACTTTTGGACACAATGTTGCTAGCAACAAAAAAAAATGTGTCCAAAAAATGTGTCCAAATGTGTACTGGCCCAAAAGACGTACGTCTCAACCCAAATCCACTTAGATTCAGTGAGAATCGCCTAGAAGCGACTTTTCTACTAATTTCCTCAGAATATTCTGAGGAATAAAAATCGATAACTTGATGGAAAAACACGCACTGGATTTCCGCCAATTTAAAGTTCTAAATGAAATTCCTAGCAAAATTTTGCCAGAAGGACAAAATTCAAAACGCTCTATCTCCCACAATATGCAACCAATCAAGACAATTCTTTCAGCAAAACGTGCAGAAGGAATTGCCGCACCACCCAAATACAATTATAATACTATACAATCGCAAGATAATTGAAAATCAACGCACCTTAATTGCAGCAATCAGCACAGCGTCTGCTCTCAACGAAAGTCGAAATTCAACTCAGTAGATAGGGACAGATGCCACTGGTGTTTTACGTGAGTGCCTGCCTCGATAGAGGCTTAAACTCACGGTGTGCCGTCACACCCGGAGTTGAATTAAGCGCCAACCAACGCCCCAGCAGACCAAACAGAAGAGGATCCACATACCCGGTCTGCACATGCAGTATGCACATGCAGACCGCATACGAGATCCCATCCATCTAGCCAACTGGTACCAATTCGAAGTCATGCATCAAGGACATGACCCCCCCTTTGGTGAAGGGTTGAGGACTATCTTAAACCTCTGCCGTTCTGTGGGTCACGGCACCCGGTTGCAATGCAACTCCACATCGAGCCAGGCTCTACCCGCGTACGTTTGGGTTTTAACCACAGCCACCACGACACTCCCACTAGGGGGCCTACCTCATGTCAGCTCGGATAAAATCCGGGGCCTACTGACAACCCGTGGTACCAGAAAAAGGCCTCTGGTCAGACCTCGTAGTCAAAACTACTACCAGTTGAGTTCCTCAATAACTCCGGACTGGTTGCCGTTATAATAGGTGCGATAGGAGATTGGAACAATGCGCGAATGGACTCGGGGCAGGGGTGAGCCCATCCCACGCATGGTGTTGGCAGTATGAAGCTTGCGCACATGGTCGCGAGCTTCCTCACTGCAAGGAGCGAGGCCAATCCCTACCTCTACCGCTCAAACGGGGAGCGGCACCCATGTTCAAGGCAGAAGCCCAATCGCACCCCCAACAAGATCCAACGCTGGTCTATAGTGCCGAGGTGAAGCGTTGAGACCAACTTCATGATTCCTCGACACCCGTGGTTCAGAAAGCCTCTGATCAGACTTCGTAACCGAGTTACTACCAGTGAGCTCCATGTAGCTCGAGGACTGGTTGCCCCGGGTCACACTGGCAGTGCAGAGCCTGTGAGGCCTCGATGCGCTACGGAAGAACACGAATGACGAACTCCACATACATTTCTCCATCCATTCAGAGACACGCACACAATCATACCCATTCAAGAGAATCACTCGCTCACCATACACCATTTACTCACACATTTACTCAGATTTACGCACCTTTCATAACACGCACATACAACGAGTCCAAACATTGACCACCAAAATTACACACATTTGACACGAGATTGATCAGCTAAACTCTCCTAGCGCGACGTTCAGCAAACACTCTACAGGCGAACCTGTCAGCACAACGCATGTACTCTTCAGTGGAGAGCAAACCACTCACGTCCCAACCCTGGTCCGTCCATCTAATCCCCATAGCCGCCCTATCCCTATAGGTCGAGTACAACGGACAGTCACACAACACGTGGATCCAGTCCTCAGCAGATGTTCCACAGTCACAGAACTCACTGGGGCTTAGGTTTCTCGAATACAGAAAAGCATTGAGTGACCCATGCCCTGTAAGCAAGAATCCGAGGAGCATGCTGAATGTGAATCCTGGTCGGAAGACCACGGATGTGACGTCACGTAAGTACCGATACGTCACTCTACCATTCACACTATTGTCCCATCTAGATTGCCATCTAGAAGTGACACATTCAAAGAGGCGCCCCTTGCGCTCCCTCTCACTCATGCCCTCCAGCTGGAACCTATCTAACCAGTCACTTTGCAGCGAAATTCCCCTCTTCAGCCTAAAGGATATGCTACGACGCAACACCTCCAGGTCCAGAGGGGCCACCCCCATTAAAACTTGCATGGCCTCTGTCGAGACCGTGCGGCAAACCGGCAAGCAAACTAGCAAAAGCACTCGTTGGCAAGAAATTATCTTTTGACAACCCACGACAGATGTGACCACCTCGCACCATACAGTCGACCCATATGTTGCACAAGCAAGAAATAGGCCGTCATAAACGTTGCGGATGGCACGTCTGCCGAGGCCCCATTCACTCTTCAAGAGGCGGCGCATCTGCCCGACTAAGCATATCAATCGTTCTCTCAACCAGACTAGGTGAGGATAGAAATTAAATCGCTCACCAACGGTTATGCCCAGGTATTTGACTTTCGTCACATACTTGAGTGAAACCCCATTAACTGGTAGATATGGAGGCCGACTAAGCGCTAACCTGCCTTTCAGCAGCATTATAACCGTCTTATCCATTGCCACATCCACTCCGACGCTCTCACTCCATTCACAGACAGCAGTCATGGCGACCGAACCGCGCTGCTCGACTTCGAGTCGAGTGCGTCCCTCAATCAGGATGAGCAAGTCATCCGCATACGCACATATCTTAAAGGCCCTACTAAGGCGCCATAAGAGGGGGTCCATCATTAGGTTCCAAATAAAAGGACCACAGATAGACCCCTGGGGACAACCCCTAACCACATCCATCCAGACAGAATCGCTTCTGCCCTCCACGCATGCCTTTCTGCCAGAAAAGTAGCTCATCCAAAGCTTCAATTCTAAGCAGCCCCATTCACTCAGTCTTTCAAAAACACTCGACCAGCTCAAGTAGTCAAACGCACCTTTGAAGTCTACGAAGACTCCCAAAACATATTTAGCGTTCGATTCACCTACGCATTTCCTAACATGCATCCATGCATCCTCAACCGATTTGCCTTTGACAAACCCAAACTGGAGAGGACACAATTCCGCACTTATACTCTCCTGAAGTCTATCAACCATGATTCTTTCCAGTACTTTACCGAGTACCGGGATCAAGCTTATACCTCTATACGATCGAGGATTTGATCGAATTCTGTTGGGAGACTTCAGGAGCACAATCACTCTTGCACTCTTCCATTCACTGGGAAAATATCCCTCACGCATACACCTTGCATACAAGTCGCCTAGATATTCGGGTATGACTTTCCAGATGGCTTTCACCATCTCTCCAGTCAAACCGTCGAGTCCGGGCGACTTCCTAGTCTTGACCTGCGCGAAACTACTACCTAGCTCGCCAACACTAAGGTCAAGAGGGCTAGCAACCGGTTCCATATGGGGAACGGCCGAGGGCCCCGCACTAGGGAAGAATTCTCTCATGAGTGCACTCACGCTCTCTTTCCATGTTGAACACACTGTGTCTCCAACACGAATACCACTCAAATCTACATTCTTTCTTCTTGGGCGGCAGATACGGTACAATTGGCCCCAAGCGTCCTCATTGTACCGTCCAGCAAAAGCCCTCCAATCATCATCTTTCACTCTCCGAATCATACGCTTATATTCAATCATACACCGCCTATACGCAAACTTGAGCTGGTTAACATTCTCTGCATCGGATAGCCTGCCTCTCTGGAATCGACTCCTGAGACGCCGAACCATCCTTCGCTTTTCAGTCAATTCCCGTGTCCACCACTTAACTCTTTTGGGGTCCACCCTACGACAACGCTCCAAGAGTAAGTCGTTGACACGCCATACAGCCTCATTCAAATAAATGACCTGCTCATCCGTCGCCATGTTACTGAACACATGCAGGGGTACCGAAGTAACCTCTTCTCTTACTCGCTCACCGTACACGACCCAGTTCACTCTACAAGTGCGCCACCTCTTGGATATTTCACTCGCGTTAGATACATTCTTGTAAGCAAGCACGATCTCGATAGGGTTATGGTCACTCACTGACCAACTACGGACGACCCATTCAAATTGAAACCTATTCGCCGCAGCCTCATTTATAAACGTTACGTCAATATCACTCATTCCTCTGAGGCCCTCATAGGTATAGCGCTCACTAGGCTCATTGAGCACATGGACGCCACGCGAAGACACCCATTCCAACAGCACCTCACCACGTACAAGGTTCCGCTGTCCCGCACGAGCAGGTTTGCAGAACCAAGACGTAGATGATGCATTCGCGTCAACCCCAAGGATAAGCGGAATGTTACTAGCGCGTAGTAACACCGCATCCATGTATTCAATGAAGGGCCCCAGATCTTCCCCGTACTTGCAATACACGCTGGCAAGAAAAAGCTTGCCAAAGGTACCCTCAACTAAAACACACACACCCATATCACCACAGTCAACAACCATGCATTCAACGTTCACATCATTCACAATGACAGCAGCATTCCCTCTGGCATCAGTAAAGGAGCGCATCCTATAAGGGACGCCCTTAATGTCTCCACTGAGAACATAAGGCTCCTGAAGCAGAGCGAAGCTGGTGCCAGACGCACACAAAGAGACACCTAACTCACACATAACGTCATAAGAGCGCTGGCAATTTAGCTGAACAACCTGACAAAACACCTTAGTGTCTGGCATTCATGCGGGCAATGAAGGCACTGAAATGCGGGCAATCCGGTGTCAACATACGATGCGCAGTCGGCTTGCCTCTATAAGCACAGTCACGGCAACGCACTGGGTTACCACATGACCGGCTAATGTGCCCTGATTCTCCGCACTTACGGCAGACAACATCTTCCACTCGACACTCAGCTACTCTGTGGTCAAGACTACCACATCTAAAGCAGCCGTACATCATGCTCGCATCACTCACGCGAAAATGGAAGCAGGCAACATAGACACCGTCAGCACTAGAGAGTGCAGCAGCAGCGCCACTGCACGCCAGAGTGATGTTGGACATCTGCTCGCCGTCGACCACCCTACGCGCGCGCGACACCAGCTTGACGCACTTCTCAAAGGCTTCCAGGGTCATCCTTTCCCTAAGGTTCATCCTGTAGAGATCACTCATGAACTCCTCATCAGTGATTCCACAGGGAACCCCACGGACGACCACCCTAGTACCCGGCTTTTCATTCACCTGGACATCTAAACCAAGCTCGTCAAACTTAGTATTCTTCCTAATCTTCTCCCTTTCGGAGACAGACGGGGTGCGTATGACAACGTCACCACTACGCAACGCCTTCACTTGGCGCACACGGACACCTAGGGTGGGCCCAATCTGCTTCACCACCTTGTCTACCAATTCCTTCGGAGTCTCACCGGCCTTCCGGTTCTTGACTACCAAGGACCACGTCTCAACTGGCTTGACAACAGGCTGGGGAGCAGTCGGCAATTTAGGGTAACTATCAATAGCGACGCCTCTAATGGCACCGCTAGAAGAACCCGCCGCTGGGGAAACCACCTGTGCAGCCACTCTACCACCGCCAGCACCCAGACTCTGTAGGCGGCCCTTCAAAAATTCATTTTCGGCAATGAATTCCATTGCCAAACGCTCGTACTCACCACAAAGATTCAGGATCTGATGGGCAGCAGTCCTCTCAACGGCGTCAGCAACGAAGACAACCTCGTTCATCCTACCCGTCAGCTCCTTCAAACGGTCAATCGCCGACTTTTTCACCTCCACATCACGAGCACGCTTAACACGTGCCGGTAGAGGTTTTGCCGGCACCGATACTCCGCTACCCATCAATGGTTTACTAACCTGCAGACTAACCGTTCTAGCTGCTCCCTGCCTGGCACTGGCTAGCTCTTTGCCCATTTCCGAATCGGAGCTCATCAACGTGGAGAGATCAACATCAGTCATGTCCACTGCTGACTGAGAAGTAGCCCTACTCCTACTCCTAGGACCAGCAGTCCTACTCCTCTTCGTTCTAGGACTTCGAACTACAGCTTTATCCTCCTGAGCCGAGGTCTCCGAAGTATTTGGGTTTTTACCCATCATCGGAGTGACGACCCAACCTGTCGACGGTAGTGTGTTGCGACCTTAAAAAACACTTTTTTCACAACGGGGGAGGGGCGGAGCGAAGTTATGCGCAAAAATTAGCGAAATCCGAAAGAACGGCCACTCGCAAGCAAACCGAACCGGAAAAAAGGGGGTGGCACAAAAGTGTGTTGCGACCTTTATAACAAATTTTTTCCCAACGGGGGAGGGGCGGGACGAAGTTAAGCGCAAAAATTAGCGAAATCCGCAAGAACGGCCACTCGCGGGTAGACCGAACCGGAAAAAAGGGGGTGGCACAAAAGTGTGTTGCGACCTTTACAACTAAGTTTTTCTCAGAGGGGGAGGGGCGGGACGAACAAAAGTGCGACACTTCGCGAGATCCGAAAGCACGGCCACTCGTGTTTTTTTTTTTTTTTTTTTTCGCACTGGGTTATCAACTCAAAAACGATTTCCCGCAGGGTAACCGCACCAGTAGTCACTGTCTACTAAATATTCTGACCAATCAGAAAAATTCACAAAACTTGTAAACAAGTTGCCGTTAACCGTGGCGCTAAGAAAAACACGGTGAAGAGGAATAGAAACTATTAACTCTTAACACTGGGTAAATCACAACAAAAACGTTTGGAAATATTCGACGCGGTAGCAGAGGCTAGCACAACTGGACACTCCGAAGGTTCACAATCGAATGAGTAGATAGGGACAGCGAGAATCTCGTTAATCCATTCATGCGCGTCACTAATTAGATGACGAGGCATTTGGCTACCTTAAGAGAGTCATAGTTACTCCCGCCGTTGACCCGCGCTTACTTGAATTTCTTCACGTTGACATTCAGAGCACTGGGCAGAAATCACATTGTGTCAACACCCGCTAGGGCCATCACAATGCTTTGTTTTAATTAGACAGTCGGATTCTCCAAGTCCGTGCCAGTTCTGAATTGATTGTTAATTGATAATCGTTATAATTTAAATAAAAAATATATCTTACGATAATCTTATAAAAATTTTAGCAAGAAAGTTCCACAATTGGTTATATAACTACTATCCGGGGAACAAAATCCGAAAATCTCTATTTATCCAGAACGAGTACATAAACCATATTATTGCTTCCCAATCAAGCCCGATTATCTCAATCTTCAGAGCCAATCCTTATCCCGAAGTTACGGATCTAATTTGCCGACTTCCCTTACCTACATTATTCTATCGACTAGAGACTCTTCACCTTGGAGACCAGCTGCGGATATCGGTACGGCCTGTTGAGAAGTTTGCGTGACCCCACCATAAATTTTCAAGGTCCGAGGAGAAAATATCGACACAACAGTAAATGTCATGCTCTTCTAGTCCATCTACCATATCTCTCTTCGAAAGACTTCCATGGTAGTACGACTATAAAACAGAAAAGAAAACTCTTCCGATATCTCTCGACGGCTTCTTTATGGTCGTTCCTGTTACCAGGATGAGCACAAGGCCCATTTTTAATAACAAACGGATACTCAACAGGTTACGGAATTGGAACCGTATTCCCTTTCGTTCAAAAAAAAGTCCAGTGTTTAATTACAATTTTTTTTATATATATATTATTATTATAACTGGAAAATTTTCGGCTTTCGCCTTGAACTTAGGACCGACTAACTCGTGATCAACCACTGTTCACACGAAACCCTTCTCCACTTCAGTCCTCCAAGATCTCATTCGATTATTTGCTACTACCACCAAGATCTGTGCCAATGGCGGCTCCATGCAGGCTTTCGCCAAACACTTCTGTGCACACCATTGTACCCTCCTACTCACTAAAGTTTCAAAATTTAAAATTCAACCGAAATTGAATATAAATCATTTACTTTAGCGGTAATGTATAGGTATACAACTTAAGCGCCATCCATTTTAAGGGCTAGTTGCTTCGGCAGGTGAGTTGTTACACACTCCTTAGCGGATTACGACTTCCATGTCCACCGTCCTGCTGTTTTAAGCAACCAACGCCTTTCATGGTATCTGCATGAGTTGTTAATTTGGGCACCGTAACATTACGTTTGGTTCATCCCACAGCGCCAGTTCTGCTTACCAAAAGTGGCCCACTGGGCACATTATATCACAACATCAACCTTCATATCAAGAAAGGTGAGGTTCTTACCCATTTAAAGTTTGAGAATAGGTTAAAGTCGTTTCGACCCTAAGGCCTCTAATCATTCGCTTTACCAGATAGGATTATTTTACATAATTTTTAAATGCACCAGCTATCCTGAGGGAAACTTCGGAGGGAACCAGCTACTAGATGGTTCGATTAGTCTTACGCCCCTATACTCAATTCTGACAATCGATTTGCACGTCAGAACTGTTTCGGTCTTCCATCAGGGTTTCCCCTGACTTCAACCTGATCAAGTATAGTTCACCATCTTTCGGGTCACAGCATATATGCTCAAGGTACGCTCCAGTTAGAGGTATATAAATAATATAAATATTAAATATTACATAACTATATAGAACGCCCCGGGATTGAATTAATAATCTATAAAATAGATTAAAAACTAATCCCATTATAAATTAATTTAAGTTAATTACGCCTTTGGGTTTAATTTTAAATTAATCCCAATGACTTGCACATATGTTAGACTCCTTGGTCCGTGTTTCAAGACGGGTCCCGAAGGTATCCTGAATCTATCGCATTGTTAATCATATTAGCGCATGTTATATTAAATATAAAAATCAATAGATAATTATATCATAACAAAATTCTTAAAAAGAATTTAAGCACTATATTATAAATAAATCTATCAACACTTTATCAAATCATAAGCATTTATTTTTAATCAATTATATGCCAACAACATAAGTTATTAACAATCAATATAAAATAAACAATAAGCTAATGATTTTCTGATAAATTTTAATTATTATTGTTAATAGATTACAATGTCCTTTTATATGAAAAAAATGCACACTACTTCTATAATATATATTTAAATATTATAGATATATAATGTTGTATTTTTCATAATGGATATTCAGGTTCATCGGGCTTAACCTCTAAGCAGTTTCACGTACTATTTAACTCTCTATTCAGAGTTCTTTTCAACTTTCCCTCACGGTACTTGTTTACTATCGGTCTCATGGTTATATTTAGTTTTAGATGGAGTTTACCACCCACTTAGTGCTGCACTATCAAGCAACACGACTCTTTGGAAACATCTTCTAATAATCATTAACGTTATACGGGCCTGGCACCCTCTATGGGTAAATGGCCTCATTTAAGAAGGACTTAAATCATTAATTTATCATATTAGATTATAGATGTTCCATACACTGCATCTCACATTCGCCATAAAGACAAAGTGACTTAGTGCTGAACTGTTTTCTTTTCGCTCGCCGCTACTAAGAAAATCCTTGTTAGTTTCTTTTCCTCCCCTAATTAATATGCTTAAATTCAGGGGGTAGTCCCATATGAGTTGAGGTTGTAAAAAGAAAAATCTATATAATTTATATTATAAATACAATATAATTTTGTTTAAATTATCACATATCTCTTTTTTTTTTTTTGTTTTGTTTCTGTTTGTTTGTTCGTAAATATATATAAAATATGAGAAGCAAAATTCTATTTATAATAAAATTTTATGCTAGAAGCTTTCTCAATATTTTTATATAAATTATAAAGAGATTATTGAGATTATTTAAACTTGAGCTATTAATATTATGAATTTAATAATAATAAAAAATTCATTAATATAACATGTGCTTAAAGTTATGATCAGTTAAAAAATTAATTTTAAAAGAATCAAAACTAAGCAACTTATTTAGCATATTCTTACAACCCTCAACCATATGTAGTCCAAGCAGCACTAAAAAATTAATTCAAGTACATAACAGCATGGACTGCGATTTGCGTTCAAAATGTCGATGTTCATGTGTCCTGCAGTTCACACGATGACGCACAGTTTGCTGCGTTCTTCATCGACCCATGAGCCAAGTGATCCACCGCTTAGAGTCATCAATTTTTTTTTTTATTATTTGTACATGTCATAAATGCTTTAATTGAAAGAAATTTCTTTCAATTTATAACTAATAATTATTAGTTATTATTAATAAAAAAATTTTTGTATTGTTGCGAATGTCTTATTATCATAAGTAAATATGATAAATTTAACTTATAAAGAAAAATAAATTTCTTTTATAAGTACAACAAAGAAAAATTTTTTATTTTTTGAATATACGTATATTTTGTGTATACTTTTGTTTTGTATAGAGAGATTGTTTTTTTTATTTAATGGAAGAATACAATAATGATCCTTCCGCAGGTTCACCTACGGAAACCTTGTTACGACTTTTACTTCCTCTAAATAATCAAGTTCGGTCAACTTTTGCGAAACAACCGTAACACAGTAATTAGCGTCACAGTGATCACGTCCGGAGACCTCACTAAATAATTCAATCGGTAGTAGCGACGGGCGGTGTGTACAAAGGACAGGGACGTAATCAATGCGAGTTAATGACTCACACTTACTGGGAATTCCAAGTTCATGTGAACAGTTTCAGTTCACAATCCCAAGCATGAAAGTGGTTCAGCGGTTTACCCGGACCTCTCGGTCTAGGAAATACACGTTGATACTTTCATTGTAGCGCGCGTGCAGCCCAGGACATCTAAGGGCATCACAGACCTGTTATTGCTCAATCTCATTATTGCTAGACGCAATTTGTCCATTTAAGAAGCTAGTGTCCTTATAATGGGACAAACCAACAGGTACGACTCCACTCATATAAACACATTCAAACACTTGTACATTTTACTGCATTCATGAATGAAGGCTATATAAGCTTCAACACCATAATCCTGAAAGCATCTATTTAATATATTTGAGTCTCGTTCGTTATCGGAATTAACCAGACAAATCACTCCACGAACTAAGAACGGCCATGCACCACCACCCATAGATTCGAGAAAGAGCTATCAATCTGTCTTACACACTTATGTTCGGACCTGGTAAGTTTTCCCGTGTTGAGTCAAATTAAGCCGCAGGCTCCACTCCTGGTGGTGCCCTTCCGTCAATTCCTTTAAGTTTCAGCTTTGCAACCATACTTCCCCCGGAGCCCAAAAGCTTTGGTTTCCCGGGAAGCGACTGAGTGAGCCATAAATGTAGCTACACCCAATTGCTAGCTGGCATCGTTTATGGTTAGAACTAGGGCGGTATCTGATCGCCTTCGAACCTCTAACTTTCGTTCTTGATTAATGAAAACATCTTTGGCAAATGCTTTCGCTTAAGTTCGTCTTACGACGGTCCAAGAATTTCACCTCTCGCGTCGTAATACTAATGCCCCCAAACTGCTTCTATTTATCATTATCTCTTGTTCTAAAAACCAATGAAAGTAGAACAGAGATCTTATTTCATTATTCCATGCACAAAATATTCAGGCATTTTGAGCCTGCTTTAAGCACTCTAATTTGTTCAAAGTAACTGTACCGGCCCACAACAACACTCGATGAAGAGCACTGAAGCAGGTTTAAATAGGAGGTATATATAAAAAAATACAATGTACTAATTTATATATTAGAACTCCACCGGTAATACGCTTACATACATAAGGTAATGTACAGACCACATATATAGTTGTACTACCCGTATGAAGCACAAATTTAACTACGAACGTTTTAACCGCAACAACTTTAATATACGCTATTGGAGCTGGAATTACCGCGGGTGCTGGCACCAGACTTGTCCTCCAATTGGTCCTTGTTAAAGGATTTAAAGTGTACTCATTCCAATTACAGGGCCTCGGATATGAGTCCTGTATTGTTATTTTTCGTCACTACCTCCCCGAGCTGGGAGTGGGTAATTTACGCGCCTGCTGCCTTCCTTAGATGTGGTAGCCGTTTCTCAGGCTCCCTCTCCGGAATCGAACCCTGATTCCCCGTTACCCGTTGCAACCATGGTAGTCCTAGATACTACCATCAAAAGTTGATAGGGCAGACATTTGAAAGATCTGTCGTCGGTACAAGACCATACGATCTGCAAGTTATCTAGAGTTCAACCAATATAACGATCATAAGATCGCTTGGTTTTAGCCTAATAAAAGCACACGTTCCAAAAGGTCCATGTTTATATTGCATGTATTAGCTCTAGAATTACCACAGTTATCCAAGTAACTGTTAACGATCTAAGGAACCATAACTGATATAATGAGCCTTTTGCGGTTTCACTTTTAATTCGTGTGTACTTAGACATGCATGGCTTAATCTTTGAGACAAGCATATAACTACTGGCAGGATCAACCAGAATAATGTTATTTTTTTTTTTATATTTAATTTCTTTGTGAAATTTTCTACAGAATAAGCCAAATTCAAAGCTATATCTGTGTTCTTTTATGATTTCTTAAATTTATAATAATAAATATTATACAATATAAAATTTCATTTATATTTTTCATTACATTTAAAATATATATGCTATTAACATACATACTCAATATAAATTTGTTTCTTGATACGAAATTAAGAATTTCGATTATTTTCATATATTTTAATTCTTTATTTTTATTTTAAAGAATCCACACAATTATATATTATTGTTATTCATCGAAAAAAAGAGACGACAAAAATTTCAAATTCAATATTGAAATATAAAATTTTGTCTTCTTTTCTTCAGACTAACTGAATTTCAAATTTAATCACATATGCTTTCAACTTAAAAAGATAATTCTTTCATAGAAAACGTGATTTTACCAGGATTAAATGAGTAATAAAATAAATGATATTAATAATAATATCATTATATGAATATTATCACTCTTTTATGTCTTTAGTATTTTTACTGTTCGACAATCTTTCATGAATAGTTTTTCTACCTTACTCGCCTTACATGAAGTTTGACCGAACATTTTTCCAGAATCGCATACTATGCGATTTTTGCTACATGAACAATACTTATTCTTATGTTATAATCCCAAGTTATTCAGAATTGTATTTTTGCTACATGAATAATATTTTAAAGTTATTCAGAATCGCATACTATGCGATTTTTGCTACATGAACACAATTTATTCTTATATTATAATCTCAAGTTATTCAGAATTGTATTTTTGCTACATGAATAATATTTCAAAATTATTCAGAATCGCATACTATGCGATTTTTGCTACATGAACAAAATTTATTCTTATATTATAATCTGAAGTTATTCAGAATTGTATTTTTGCTACATGAATAATATTTTAAAGTTATTCAGAATCGCATACTATGCGATTTTTGCTACATGAACAAAATTTATTCTTATATTATAATCCCAAGTTATTCAGAATTGTATTTTTGCTACATGAATAATATTTCAAAATTATTCAGAATCGCATACTATGCGATTTTTGCTACATGAACAAAATTTATTCTTATATTATAATCCCAAGTTATTCAGAATTGTATTTTTGCTACATGAATAATATTTCCAAGTTATTCAGAATCGCATACTATGCGATTTTTGCTACATGAACAAAACTTATTCTTATATTATAATCCCAAGTTATTCAGAATTGTATTTTTGCTACATGAATAATATTTCCAAGTTATTCAGAATCGCATACTATGCGATTTTTGCTACATGAACAAAACTTATTCTTATATTATAATCCCAAGTTATTCAGAATTGTATTTTTGCTACATGAACAATATTTCCAAGTTATTCAGAATCGCATACTATGCGATTTTTGCTACATGTGTGCTGTGATTAAAGTAAAATTCAGAGGGAAACTATGCGATTTTTGCTACATGTGTGCTGTGATTAAAGTAAAATTCAGAGGGAAAAAATGCGGAAAAAAAAATTTTGGAGGGAAATGATGGCAAATAGGTTTAATTAAAATAAAAAAATTAAAACATTTTAAATTTTAACATTTAACCTGTCTTTTACCGCCGTTTCTTTAAAGAAAAAAAAAAATCCTTAAATTCACTGTTCCTTTTTTTTAAAAAAATTATTAGCGCTTTTTGTTACATTTGTTTGTTTATTATAATATAAAACTGCATACATTTTTTTAAAAATTTTAACGTTTTACTTGGTTTAGCAACACAAGTTAACCAGTTAACCAGTAATTTTTTCTAAATATAAATAAAATATGTATCCATATTATTGATGTTAAATCTTAAAATATATGTTTGAAATTATATAAAAATTACTATAAGTATTAGGTTTTTCAAATGTTTATTAGTTTTTTTATTGCATAAAGAAAGTTTTTGGTTTAAAGCAACACTCTATAAACACTACAAATATTAATATTATTATTTTAAAATTTTTCTGAGTATGCAGAACTGCTAATTTTTTGTCCAATAGCCTACCCTGTAAAAATGTGCTACATCGGGCCATGGATTCTTGTATCGGTAAAAGACAGGTTAACATTGATCGTTGTACCACTCGAATAATAATCAACAACCAAAATATGTTAATATAAGTATGTACTAACAATTATTTTTGCCTTATACTTAGTTAAAATGAAAAAATTATTTGTGTTGTATTGAAAAACAAGAAGATTAGTAAAAATAAAACATATTCCTGAAGAAGTCGGGAAAAAAACCGTCGAAACGTCGAGTAAAAAACGCTGAATAAATAAAGACTTTTTATTCGAAGCTTTAGCAGTGTTCGACCATAAGCCTACACGAAAGTGATTAAATAACTACTAGCTAAAAACTAGTTTTTTGGTCAAAAAAACATAACAAAAACTAAAACATTTTAATTTGAATAAATATTAATTATTAAACTTTTGTTAAACAGTCTAGTTATGATGAATTAAAACAACTGGTTCTTTTATTAAAGGTTTTATTAAGCAATTGTTAATAACCGATTTTATTACTCATAACGTAAATATTTCTGCTTCAAACCTTCGATTCCGAAAAAAAGAATGAGAGTAATTTCTGACAGTGATGAAGGATAATAAAACCACTTTTGATTTTATTTTTTGTTCTTCTGTTTAATGTATTGTAATTAAACAAAAAAAAAAAAAAAAAACAGTCTTTCCGTAATATATTACATATTTTAACCTGTCAATGCATTTTATTTTTATTTCTGTGTACACCTAAAAATATTGAAAAAAAAAAATCACAACTAAATAGCTAACTAAACTCACTAAATAACTAATACTTAAATAGCAAAATTATGCATTTTCTGCAAGCTTTTCGATTTACACGGTTTTCTCAGGAACGTATCTACCGTGTAAATCGGGAGTATTAAATTCAGAAATCGTGAATGGTTTATGCGTTCTTGGTCGAACATTCTTGAACGACTCATCAATGTTTTTCAAAATTTTTTCGGAATCGCACTTTATGCACTCTTCCATATTCCACTCCATATCGCACTCTATGCGATTCCATATCGCACTCTATGCGATTCCATATCGCACTCTATGCGATTTCAAAATTTTCGCGCCGCCCGCGGAAATCGCATACTATGCGATTTCCACTTTAATTTTCAACTTCTTCTTTTAATTCTTTCATTTCTACATAATTTTTTTTTTTTCCTTCTTACAAATTCCTTTTTTCTTCTAAATTTCCAATCATTCTTTATATGAAATATATTTTATTAATTAATTATTTTTACTACACCACCTCTTCTTCTTCATACTCTTTTTTTTAAAAAAGACACACACTGGGACAAAATGTGGTATTTTACTTTGACTTACGTTATTTTTCATTATATTTCTCTTCT